>CP139502.1:207003392-207031872 GCA_021014915.2 Artemisia tridentata subsp. tridentata
GGTCTAAACATGGTCTTAAACGCATAATGATGAATGCAAAAGGTTTTTTCTTTTTTAAGTTTGATTCACAGGTTGGTGTTGATGCTGTCCTTGAGGGTGGTCCATGGATGATTAAGAATAGCCCTATCATTCTTAAGAAATGGAACATGAGTACTAGCTTAATGAAAGAGGAGTTAACCCGGATTCCGGTATGGGTTAAACTTCATGATGTCCCGTTGCAGGTATTTTCTGAGGATGGTATAAGTATCATTGCTACTCATATTGGTAAGCCTATTATGCTTGATTCTTATACTAGCTCGATGTGCATTGATTCTTGGGGTAGGAGTAGTTTTGCTCGTTGTTTAATTGAGATTGATTCAAATGTTGCCTTAAAAGAGTCGATTATAGTTGGGGTTCCTCTTATTGATAGTCTTGGTTTTACTACTAAAACCATTCGTGTTGAATACGAATGGAAGCCACCTAGATGTGATGTTTGTTTAGTATTTGGCCATTCTGTTGAAACTTGCCCTAAAAAAGTTGTAACTCCCCCGGTAGTTGAGAAATCTAATGATGGGTTTCAACAAGCGGTTAATAAAAAAAGGTAAGAATAAAAAGAATGCTAAGGACTCTAAAGCAGGTAGTGTGTTTAGTGGTGTCCCAGTTGCTAAGAACCTCCAATATAGGCCTAAAGCGGTTGCTACTAATCCTAAGAGTACTCCTCCTCAGGGAGAGGCTAGCACTAGTTCTGGTAAAACCACTGGTACGGTTGATGCTTCTGTTTCAGGTGTGAACTTTAATCCCAGTAAGAATTGTCAACCTACCCAAAATGTTACTAATACAAGTAGTTACCCTACACCTAAGGTTAATTCGTCAAGCTTGGCTGCAAATATCCCTACATCTAATCCTTATGACTCCTTAGCATTTGACGATGATGATGGTAATGATTGTGTTAACTTGGTTGATGAAGAGGAGGGGGATATGCTTAATGATTATGGTGAAACAGCGGGTTTTATGGCTTCTACTTCCATGGGTCATTCTAACACTACAGGGGCAAGCACTCTTGATTTGAGGGATCCTAATGTTTAGTGTTGCTTCTTCGAATATTAGGGGTTTGAACCGCTCCCCTAAACAAAAAGAGGTTCGTCAGGTGGTTAATGAAAACAATCTATGTTTATGTGCTATTTTGGAATCTCATGTTGAGGCGTCTTGTGTTTATGATACATGTGCTAAGGTTTATCGAGGTTGGAAGTGGACTTCTAATGGGAGTTTATGTGATAAGGGTTCTCGTATTATTCTTGGTTGGGATGATGCTATCGTTGATGTTTTAACTATGTCTCAAACTAACCAAGTTATGCATGTGCAGGTCAATGTAAAGGCTGATAATAAAGCTTTCTTTGTCTCTTTTGTGTATGCCCATAATTACTATATTGATCGTCGTGTGCTTTGGCATGATCTCGAGGTTCATGGTAGTCTTATGCGTGACAAACCGTGGGTGCTGCTTGGTGACTTCAATGTCTCGTTGTTTTTGGAAGATAAATCTGGAGGTGGTTATGAGCCTACTATTGCTATGACTGAGTTTAAAGATTGTGTCAAAAACATTGAAGTCATGGATCTTAATTCTTCGGGTCTACATTTTACTTGGAATCAGAAACTGAAGGGTGGCAATGGTATCTTGAAGAAACTTGATCGTGTTATGGGTAATGTTAAATTTAGTGATGATTTTCCGGGATCTTATGCTATATTTCAACCTTACCGTATTTCTGATCACTCTCCTTGTGTTCTTAGAATTCCCACGATTACTAAGAAGAAGCCGAAACCGTTTAAATTCTTTAATTTCTTAACACATAAACCACGGTTTTTGGATGTTGTTAGACAGGGTTGGAGCAACGATCTGCAAGGACACAATATGTTTAAGGTGGTGAAAAGGCTTAAGGGTCTAAAATCTCCTCTCAGGAAGCTCCTTAAGGACCAAGGTAATATCCATGCCCGTGTTATTAATCTACGTGCTAAATTAGATGAAGTTCAAAAGGCTCTTGATAAGGACCCTAATAACACCTTGCTTCAGGATGAGGAGGCTGTTTATCTTGAGGCCTTTAAAAATGCTTTATTGGATGAATAATGTTTCTTGAAACAAAAGGCAAAAGTTGATTGGCGTCGTGAGGGTGACTCTAATTCTTCGTATTTCCATAATATTGTCAAGAGTAGGAATCATAGAAGTCATATTGAGCTTATTACTGACGCCTATAATGTTATGCATCAAGGTAATGAAGTTCCGAATGTCTTTGTTCAACATTATGAGAATTTTCTTGGTGTGGAAGGCAATAGTATTCAGTTGTCAAATCGTGTGGTTTTTTCATCTACTATTGACTCGACAAGGGCTGTTTGGATGGTGAGGGACGTGACTAATGATGAAATTAAGGATGCTATATTCTCTATTAGTGATAATAAGGCCCCGGGTCCAGATGTTTTCACGGCTGCCTTCTTCAAAAAGGCTTGGGATATTGTTGGTAATGATGTATGTTTGGCGGTTCGGGATTTTTTTAACAATGGGAAACTACTTAAGGAGCTTAATCACACTATTGTTGCCCTTGTTCCTAAAGTCTCCACTCCTGCGAAGGTAAATGATTACAAGCCTATCTCTTGTTGTAATGTTCTTTATAATCGTATTAAAGAGGGGCTTGGAGATGTTGTTAGTATTAACCAATCTGCTTTTGTTTCGGGGCGTAATATTTCTGATAATATTCCTCTTACTCAAGAATTAATGCGTAACTAACACCGCCCTCGTGGACCGCCTAGATGTCCCTTTAAGATTGATATCCAGAAGGCGTATGATACTGTTGATTGGCGTTTTCTTGAGAAAATTCTGGTTGGGTTTGGCTTTCACACCACGATGATCTCATGGATTATGGCTTGTGTTAATAGTGTCTCGTATTCAATATGCATTAATGGTGATATTTATGGTTGGTTTCGGGGCAAAAGGGGTCTTCGACAGGGTGATCCTATGTCGCCTTATTTATTTACTCTTGTTATGGAAGTTCTAACTATTTTATTACAGCAAATGGTTGAGCAGTTGACTGAATTCCAATACCACAACTTATGTGAAAGGCACAAAATTGTTAATCTCTGTTTTGCTGATGATCTATTTATTTTTACACATGGTGATGTTTCTTTCAACTAGTGTGGTTATGGATGCTTTAGATGAATTTAAGAATGTGTCGGGCCTGGTTCCTAGTATCCCTAAAAGCACGACTTTCTTTTGTCATGTGCCTAATCAGGTGAAGTTGTCTATTTTGAACTTATTGTCTTTTAATGAAGGTACTCTTCCTGTTAAGTATTTGGGCGTCTCCCTTATATCCTCACGGTTGTTGTATCGGGATTGTAAAGTCTTAGTGGAGAGGGTTCAAAATAGGATTGCAGATTGGAAGAATAAATTTCTTTCTATGGCGGGTCGTCTACAGCTCATTATATATGTGTTATCATCTATGCATATATATTGGGCTTCTGTCTTTATCCTTCCTATCCGAGTCATTCATGATCTTGAACAGCTTATGCGCGGGTTTCTATGGTGTCAAGGTGATATGAAAAAGGGTAAGGCTAAGGTAGCGTGGGAGGATATCTGTAAACCAAAGGAGGAGGGTGGTCTTGGTATTCGTAGCCTTCATGACTTTAATGTGGCTCTTATGGCAAAACATGTCTACAGTATTCTGACCCATAAAGAATCTTTATGGGTTAAATGGATACATTCTTATAAGCTTCGTGGTAGAAGTTTTTGGGATGTTCCATGCATGGGTGATATGAGTTGGGGCTGGAGGAAATTGCTTTTAATTCATCCTACTATTCGGCCATTTTTCTGGTTCCATATTCGTAATGGGAGGAGGGCGTCCGTATGGTTTGATAATTGGTGTTCTTTGAGCCCTCTTAGGAGTTTGCTTACTGCTAGAGATATATCTCGTTCTGGTTTCTCATTTAATGATTCCGTGGGTGATCTTCTTACTGATGGCGTTTGGAGATGGCCGAATGCATGAATTGATAGTATTCCTGATCTATTGCTTATTATTCCTCCTACATTAATTGAAGGTGTTGATGATGAGCTGGTTTGGAGAATGCCTAACGGCGAATTCAAGCCATTCTCTATTTCATGTGTGTGGGATTCTATTCGTGTGAGGGCTAATTTGGCCCCGTGGTTTCATGTTGTGTGGTTCCCTCAGTGTATCCCGAAACATGCTTTTAACATATGGCTTGTTGTTTGTAAAAAGCTGAAAACTCAAGATAGGCTGAGGCAATGGGATGTCGGTCCTTCTACTGACTTAAACCTGCTTCGTTGTCCATTCTGTGATAATCAACCTGATTCTCATACTCACCTCTTTTTTGAGTGCCCATTTTCTTTACAGGTTTGGACTCGAGTTCGTGCGCTATGTGGTATGGTTAATATTCCACCTAGACTTGAGGATGCTGTCGCGCATCTTATACCTTTGTATAAAGGAGGTTCTGCTAGTACTGTGATTTCTTGCCTTCTCCTTGCTGCTACTTGCTACTCTATTTGGCATGAGCAAAATTCAAGGCTTTTTAAGAAAAGGCTAAAGTCATATACTCAGGTGTTTGATGATATTGTTGCCATTGTTCGGTTGAAGATCCTCTCTTTTTGGTTCACCAAGAATTCTGTGCAGATTAGAAGGATTTTGGATACATGGAGGCTACCTGGATCGGTGATCATTGCTAGTGGTTCAACTGTCTGATGGGAGATCGTTATTGCTTGTTTTGTTCTCGAGGGGAGTGCCAGGTAAGGGTTGTACTCTTTTTCCCTACTCCAAGGTTTTCCCACTGGGTTTTTTCTTGGAAAGGGTTTTTAAGGAGGCAAACTTCCTGGGTCGCCTTGCTCCTCTTGTGTTTACGGGTGGAAGCGGGATGTTCGCTGGTTACAAGTTTATTCTTGCTATTATACCTAGTTAGTTGATTTGAAATATAGCTAGGTTTATTTGTGTTTATGACCTGTCATAAACACTAGTTTATCAAGCTTTTTGCTTGAGGTTAATGTGGTACTCTGCCACATTCCATTTTTACCTTAACATTATTTTTTGGTTATATATTTACCGGGGTAACTCCCTTTACCCAAAAAAAAAACCGAATCAATAAAACCAGCGTTAGACACTTAGAATCAAGCAGCAATAATGCGTAAGATAATGATAAACAAAGGTTTAATCATTAACTTAAACAAGTCGATGCAATAATCAAAGGGTTAAGGTCGGTTTTAGAGAAGATTGATAAGAAGAATTGTTAGGAAAAAATCGCCTAGAGAGAGAGAGTCGATTCTTTTGGTTTTCATTTTCACCCATCGCCACCAACCACCAATCCAAATCCATTTCTTCTTCTTTTTTTGGGGAAAGGGTAATTCACCCTGGTAAAATATATCACTACAAAAAATTACAATAGAGTACAATGGAATGTGACTGAAAACGTCACATTAACCTCAAGAAAAAGCTTGAACAACCACTAACCCCTAGCACGCTTGTGACATGCCACAAAGCGGAACAAACTCAAACTATAAATAACTTTAACAAGAACACCAATGGGGGAAAACCACTTCAACGAGCAAGAATCACCAAACCAAATCATCCTCTTCGAATCGGGAGGAAGAGGAGCCAATTGAGACTGCCTCCTTAAAAAAACCTTCCCATGAAAAAATCCCAGAGGGAAAAACCATGGAGAAGGAAAAAAGAGAACAGCTCGCAATTGGCACTCCCGACTCGAGCCATCCACATCCCAACAAGCCGTACTAGAACCCAAAGAGAACAACTCGCAATCCATTTCTTCTTTACACAAAAAAAAAAAAAAAAAAAAAAAAAACAAAATCCATTTCTTCTTCATCTTTATCTTCACTACCACCACCAAACACATCACAAAAAATAAAACCTGAATTAATGTCTCCAAACATAATTATAAACTCATACAATAAATGCATTACCTTTTACATAAACAAACCCACTCATCTTTTACATAAACAAACCCACTGATAATATTTGATAGCTTATTGGACCGTGGATTTATTCAAACAAATAATCAAGAAAAAGGTAATGGATTTAGGGACGCTGATAGCTTCTTTAACGAAATCAAAAGAAAAAAGGTTGTTGGATCTATTAAAGCACTTATGTCTAATTATTGATAGATTCTTGGATTATGGGTCCCACCATCATAGATCTTGATCCATATAAAACTTACGCTTGTTGGGGATAAAAGTGTATGTTTTTTTTTTTTTTTTTTTTTTTTTTTTTGGTAAAGGGGAGTAATCCTGCACCCTGGTAGGTATATTAAACCGAAAAAATTAAGTACAAATGGAATATGGATGAAGTATCATATTAACCTCAAGCTAAAAAGCTTGATAAACACATAAAACTAGTGCTTATGACATGCCATAAGCACTTACAACTTTAGAAACAAAAGATGTATCTTGGAACCCTATTTGGAGTGGAACGCCTTAATGATTTAGAAGACTCATGTGTTTGGCATGAGTAGTATTGTATTGTTCTATGTAGTTTAATCATTGTTGGTAGTTCCTTTTTGTTTTTTGGTATTATGTAAGTTATAAGAATGGCCTGTCATTCTTATATAGTTGTTTGTCTGTGCCTATGTAACGGGCTGAGATATGGGACTTCACCCATATCCTTTGTACTTAAACGTTTTTTGGTTAATCTATTTACCAGGGTGCAGGATTACTCCCCTTTACCCAAAAAAAACAAAAAACAAAAGATGTATCTATAAAAAGAACCGAAGATCAGCTAGCCAGCAGGAAACGTGCGAGATGAACTTGCCCCTGTATAAGAGTCAAATAAATTGGCCGATTCATCAAACACATTTTCAACATGTTCTTCACCATCTTCATCATCCATCACCAATTCAGCATATGGATTAGATGTAGTGACCTTAGCTACCTTAGAAGCATTACCAGTAGACTTCAACTGAGATGACGATGTAGATGCATTACCCATAGTAGAAGCTCCCTTCTTAGGTTTACCAGTATCAACCTTAGGAACAAATTTGAACTGTTTAACCGAAGTACCAACAGATTGATTCGTATTAGAAGACTTGGCTTTACCCTTCTTCTTTTTCTTTCCCACCTTTTGGAACCCATCAGTATCCAACTCTACAGAAGGAGTAGAAACATGAGAAGTAGAGACCGTAGGAAGACTAACCGCCTGAGAAGGAGGACTCACCACCTTTTTAGGACATTGATCATGTGTATGACCAAATATTTTGCATAAACTGCATCTGGGGGGCCTCCATTCATATTCAACATGTATAGTCTCTTTATTAAAACCCTCCCCAGTGAGAGAGGGGAAACCAATAGTTACAGCCTCCACAAGATCAGATTCAGACTTGACCTCAATAAGATATCTAGCAAAACTACTTCTACCGCACGAATCCTTACACATAGAGTTAGTGTAAGAATCAAGCATGACAAGCTTACCAATGAAAGAAGCAATCAAACTAATACCATCCTCTTCAAAGACTTGAAGAGGGACATCATGCAATTTAACCCATACCGGTATGCTAGTAAATTATTCCTTACGCAAACAAGTATCCATAGACCATTTCTTGAGAATAATTGGTGATTTACGTATCATCCAAGGTCCAAAACAGCTTCTAAACCAACCAATGTATCAAATTTGAAGAAAAGGAATCCTTTGGAATTCATAATGATCCTTTTAAGACCATGTTTCGCCCAGTTACTCCTAGCATAGTATTCAACAACAGGAAACGCCATCCTTTTTCCAATAAAATAGCCATATAAAGTATGTTCCAATCGAGAACTAACCTTTTCAACCACTTTACGGGGAATAGAGATGTTAACACCTTCAAATACAGGTTCGGGAATAGAAGACTCATGAGGCGATTTAGGGATCGATGGTTGAGCAATAACTTTAGCCTTAATAGCATCCCACAAATCTTGTAGTATACCCATTACCTGTAACCGAACTTCCCTATCCAAAGTAGACCACAACGGATACTTACCCTCTTCAAGCCCCTTAGTGAACTCATCAATGTCATCATGATTACTAAGCGACACTCCAAACAAATTATGAATGTAATAAGTACCCGTGATATCCTGAGGAACCGACTCACCAATCAATTCATTCGCAAAGGATACGTTCACATTAGGCATGTTACCAGAATTGTTACCCAAAGGTGAATTAACATCACACGGATCAGAATTAGGGTTTACAAAAACCCTTGTTGCTTTCTTGGAAAGACCAGCATTCCCTTCCAAGGTCTTCAAACGATCGTTTCGTTCTTTGATCTTAGCAGCAACTGAGCGTAAAAGCTTAGCGTTCGACTCTCCCAAAATCTCCATCACAACAGCCCAAACAAACCCTAAAGAACAAGCACCAGCAGATCGGACACAAAACAAGAAGTATATACGTCTGAACTTCAAAACAAAACGAGTAAAACCCTAGTTCAACCTATGGTTTTTAGTCATTAACGTCCTCTTAATCAGCCCATAATGATAAAACCAGTAGTCGATCAATGATAGAGGCTGTATGGTCGGTTTGATAATTGTGTTACCAGGAAATATAGAACTGATTAAATAAAACCCTAAAACTGGCAATTTAGTTTAAACCCTAAAAAAACCAAACACCACTCGTAAACTTAACCCAATACAAAAATGAATTAAGATAGATCATATGCAGGATATAATCAACACTAAATTCAAGATTGTAATTGGAAATAAGGAAACGATTGATAGAAGAATTGATTTAGGGTTTAAAGTAAGATCCGCCCAATGTTTTTTAAAAAACGATTGAATAATTAAACCCAATACAAATTAAGAATCAAGGTAGATCATATAAGATATAATCGACACTCAAATCAGACTTGTATCCAGATAATTAATCAGATCGTTAATGTAAAAAATGATTAAGGGTTAGGAAGATGGTCGCCAAAATCGCCCTAAGTTTTAGGAGGGGAGAGTAAGTTTTTTGGAGGCTGGTTTTAAGTGTATGTTTTTTTTATAAAGATAGTGCTCGATTAAAGGATCCGACAGGCGACGGTGGTGGTACGGCTCGATGGTGGGTGGTGTGTGTCAATTGTGGGGGTGCGTGTCAACTGAGATGGATGGTGCTGATGTGACGGATTTTTCAAAGTGGTATATATAGCGATAGTGATTGAGTAATAATGGTACGAAATAAGTGTTGTTGATATTTTTTATTGTTACTATTTTTTAGTGGTTTGATTATAAAAATATAAGAATCTGATAAAAGTAAAGATGGGATTTGTTTTTGTAGAAAGAGATATAATCATTTGATGAAAATGAAGATAAAGTTAAAAAAGATAGGATATAAGAGTTTGATAAAAATGAAGATGAAGAAGATGGGCTATGATTGAAGATGAAGATAATGGTGATGAAAGTGATCTTGTTGTTTTGTTAGAGAGAGAAATAGAAAATGCATTCCTGTAAGTGCCCATGTAACGGGCTGAGATATGGGACTTCACCCATATCCTTTGTACTTAAACGTTTTTGGTGTAATATTTACCAGGGTGCAGGATTACTCCCCTTTACCCAAAAAAGAGAAATAGAAAATGTTAGAGAGAGAAGCAGAAAACGGAGGAGACAATTTGTATTGATTAATTTTATTTATTTAGTTAGTTTGGAAAGGAAAAAACATGAAAAAAGACGTTTTTACCCTCATGTGCAAGGCACAAGGAGGATTTAACGGATAAATTTAACGGCCATTAATGTAAAGGACCAACGATACATAACGTTTTGCATTTAAGGACGGATGGTGCATTTTTTTTAGTCAAAGGACGAAACTTACTTGACATTATACAATGAAATTTACTTGCTCTTACACATAATGCAGACAAGCCATCAATTCATAATGCTTTATTCGGTTCAAGAATATTTATAAACAGAGATATACCTTAGTTAGTGTCTTTTCGGAAAAGGTAATATAACTAACATAAGTGCAAAGAACAAATAAGTAAATTTACTCCAAAATTTTTACTAAATGCAATGTGTACATGACACAATTATGAAGACCAGGAGGGATATGATGCAAGTGGATTCAAGATTGAAGCCTACAATCAGGCAATGCATGTTGTTACACCTGCCGAGTTTATGCACGGTTGTGTAAAAAGATTGGTTGCAATGATTCGTAACATTGAACCGGTCAGAAAGCATTAACATTTTTTTATATAGTATATTAAATAATTTCATACAGTAATTTAAGAAATATGTGTAACTAAATTTTAATTGAAATTGCAGGGCACATGTTGTGCTGTGTATGCAACAGTGCATATCATACAATATGATAGTGGTTGGGCTTATATAGGATGCAAATCATGAAACATTAGAGTCACACCAATTGCATCTAAAAAAACATCAAGTTCCAAAAACAAGAATCAATTGTGGCACTGCAAGAAGCATGGAGAAACATATGCAGTTGCATCTAGGTACAAAATGCACTCTATTAAAATATATAATTCAATCTGTTGAACCAAAGATTATTATACAATCCTAATCTACATTTATTTACATTTGAAGGTTCAAGATCATTGTTCATATACTCGATGAAAGTGGTTCTGCAAAGGTTATTCTTTTGTATAACAGTGTGCATAAGATGACAAACTTGTTTATTTTACCGGGGTAAGCCCCTTTACCCAAAAAAAGATGACAAACTTGTTAGCATGGGAGATCATGCAAGAACAGGGCATGGATATAAATCAATACTTTCTAGACGACCTTAATTAGATTATCAAAAAACAATATCTATTCAAAGTGAAATATATTGAGTATAACCATAACTATAACAGTCATATTTATCGAGCTAAAAAGCTCAATGAAGATTTTGATACAATCAACTACTTCAAAAATGGTTTCCTAGAAGAAGAGGTTTGATGCATTGCATTATTAAATCAATTTAACAATCAAGTATGCTTTAATATAATCCCATAATTTTATATACTATTTATAAAATATAAATGCAATACACAAATCAAAAACATGATTACGAAGATGAACTACAAGAGGTGGCAGATGACCTACATGATTACAAAGATGAACTACAAGATGTTGGGGAAGGCGTGCATGATTCCGAAGATGAACTACAAGAACTGGGGGAAGACCTGGATGACTCCGAAGGTGAGGAACAAAAACTAGGAGAAGACCTGGATGGTTTCGAAGCTGAGAAACAAGAAATGGCGGAAGACCTGGATGATTCCGAAGCGTAGGAACAAGAACTGGGAGAAGACCTGGATGGTTCCGAAGCTGAGAAACAAGAAATGGCTGAAGACCTACATGGTTCCGAATATGAACAAAATAATATAGGCGATGTTGCTATACCACGAGCCCATTGGTATCGGATATTACATGTGAAGGGGCTGATGTTGCTATACCACGAGCTACCATGGAGAAGGTAAGTAATAAATTTAAGAATACTCTTTATCGGTATTTTATTGGTAAGAGTGGCCTTTTCGGTGGTTGCGTACTATGTTCGTAATGTGTGGTCGAAATATGGTTTAACCAAGGTTATGAGAAATGCAAAAGGAATTTTCTTTTTTCAATTTGAAACTAGAAAGGGCATGGAAGATGTGGTAGAATCTGGTCCGTGGATTATACGAAATGTTCCGATTCTTCTTAAAGAATGCACACTGAACTCGAGTTTGCTTAAGGAAGATTTGACTAAAATACCGGTGTGGATTAAACTCCATGATGTTCCTATTGCGGCATATTCAGTAGAGGGGTTAAGTCTTATTGCTACACAGCTCGGTATCCCTAAGATGCTCGATTCTATGACTAGCAAGATGTGTGAAGAAGCATGGGGTCGCTGCAGTTTTGCGCGGGTTTTGGTCGAGGTTAGTTCTGAATTTGAATTGAAAGATAGTCTTATTGTGGCTCTTCCTTTGATGGAAGGGGAGGATTTTTCTTTTTTGGGTAAAGGGGAGTAATCCTGTACCCATGAAGTAAATGATTAACCAAAAAATATTGACATCTACAAATGGCATGGGTATTCTACCAGACACCCAAGCCGTTAAAGGCGCAATTAACACAAATTAATTTCAAATACAATAAAACTGTAAAAAACAACCAGGTCCATATGAACCACTACCATGGAGAGCACTCGATTATGAATGGTCTTCATTGCATGTTCAGCGAGTTCAACACCAACGTCCAAGGCTACATCTTACACAGCAAGAACCTGTAAGAGTAACCTAAAGGGAAACCTGCCCTACCGCATGACGCCGGCCAAAGGTCCAAGAGTCCATAACAACCTATGGCTAGCAGCAACATTGCATAATGAGCACCATATGCAAACATGGGTTAGAATGAAATCCAAAGCAAGTTGAGGCTGCCATAAACGAACATAGGGTAAACCAACCCTAACTTACCCAATATCAAATCATAATGACCAGACCCAACCAATCATCATGAACAGATCGTATAATATACCAGCAAATGACGATCATAACTGATCATAAACAAGTCTGATATACGACTTACAACTATCAAATAGGGTTGTAAAACCCTAACATCCAGATCATGAACTGATCACAAATATATGGCCAAGATCGATCAATTCTGCAGCATCAAATAAAACAACGAATGAATATTATGCAGAAAGAAGAAGCCATAAGCAGAACATAGGGCAGACAGAACCCTAACATCCAATACTTCAATAATCATAGCAGCATGTGTAACGATCATAACACTTACACACACCCTAACATCCAATTCCGTCATATATCAGACCAAGAAACCACGAAGACATCCCAACACCATCAGGTCTATGTGATATACGAACCAAGAACCAATAAATAGGGTGTTTACGAACCCTAACTTACAACCAGACGAACATGATCACATGATAGGTAAAAAGAACTAAACAGCAGCTCCCAAAACCCTATCAGCGATCAATGAAGCCGAACATACAACTATGGTTCAATTCAGAATAAACAATCAGAACCTACCATAGACGACCCTTTGAGAAACCCACCTTCCATCTCTCCAAACCCACTTACACCAAATTGGACGTACAGCCAACAAACCCTATCACGGGTACTTGCAAAGAAAAGCATATCGAACCCTAAAATCAGGGCTCTTAATCGTTATGCACAACAAAGAGATCCCACCTTAGAAAAAATCAGTTCGACTAACCACAACAATGGTCAGACCGACCTAAAATAATAACAGAAGATGCAATCAGATCCGAAGCCACCAAAAAACCCTAATGTATGAAACCCCAAAAACCGCTAGGAATGAGCAGCTCTTAATAACCCAAAACATAAGACGTTTAAGATTAGAAGAAATGATTAGTAGTGACAGATCGAGCATTTTCTGGATACAAGGGTTAATGATCGCAACCCAAAACACCCTAAAAATCGATCTCCAAAAACAGCCAAGATCTTGCGATTTGAAACACCAATCTGTTGTAGAATTAATGAACAAGAATGTTAATCAATAACTATAACAAATTGATGCAAGAAACAACAAGAGAATAGCAGTTTTATGGAAAACCGATTAGGGTTTTTTGGGTCGTTTTTTGTTAGGGTCGATTCTCACAAAGAAGAAACGTGATAATCATGACACACCTCTACCCAAAAATTAACAAACCATGACAACCGATTGCATATCATTCAAGGAAGAATGATAGATAGGCGGTTTGTTGGCTGTATTGGCCGGAACAGTAGGAGTAGAGGTGGCCAGAAAATCGCCCCTAGGGGAGAGAGAATTTTAAAGGTGAGGATTTTTCTAAAGAGACTATTAGAGTTGATTATGAGTGGAAACCTCCAAGGTGTCACTTATGCAAGATTTTTGGTCATGGTATTAATCAATGCCCCAAAAAGCCTAATGAGGCTACTAGTGCTACTACTCCACAGGTTGACACTCCTACTGAGTTGATGGACAATGATGGTTTTAAAACAGTGGGTAAGAAAAAGAAAAAGGGTAAAGCCAAATCTACTAAGAACAGTCAACCGATTGGTCCTTCGGTTAAGCAGTTCAGGTTTGTTCCAAAGGCAGTAACTAGTGATCCTAAGAAGGGAGCTACTTCTATGAATAAGGCATCTACATCGTCGTCTATGTTAAAAACTACTGGCAATCCTTATAAGGATAAGATTTCTACATCTAATCTTTATGCTGCTTTGGTGATGGATGATGAAGATGGTGAAGAACATGTTGAAAATGTCTATGATGAATCGGCCAATCTATTTGACTCTACTACATGTGCTAGTTCATCTCGCACGTTTCCTGCTGGATAGCCGGTTCTCATTTGTTTTTTCTAGGTGCATTTTGTGTTTCTAGATTTGTAAGTACTTATGGCATGTCATAAACACTAGTTTTAGGTATTTATCATGCTTATTAGCTTGAGGTTAATATGGTACTTCAGCCATATTCCATCTGTACTTAAATGTTTTTGTTTTAATATACTTACCAAGGTGCAGGATTACTCCCCTTTACCAAAAAAAAAAACATAATATAGGCGATGACCTGCAGGATTCCGAAGATGAGCTACATGATGTGGCAGATGGCTTATAGAATTCCGAATATGAGCTTAGAACAACATCAGTTGAGCTGAATAAGGTATTATACACTAGATTTTGATATACGTCTAATCACAATTCATGCTTGAAAATAAAAAACTAAAAAAATTGTTATTTAAATTGGTTGAACATCATAGGATGCGGAAAATGACACGGCAATGCCATCCATTGTTGAGAATGAGGTATCACACGAGGGTTTTCTACATATATTTAACCAATATGTAAATTTGACACATAAATTATATAACTTAATTTTTGTTTTAAATTATAGCATGATGAAGAAGATAGTATAAGTCCCACACCTGGGAACACTGAGGTACTAATCATTACACTCTTGAAAACATTTACCAATCAAAAAAGTAAATTATTGTAACTAATTTTAAACAAACATTATAGGATGCAGGAGATGACTTTTCACCAATGTTGAATACCGAAACAACATCAACTAATGGTAATGCTACTACAATTGGGCAAGCATCTGGAAGTGATAAGAAGAGACCGAGCGAAATGATTAATCTACCAGATTATGAAACAGAAGATAACAACCCATCAAAAAGGATGGTAACAGTAAATTTGGAAAATGATGCTTGATAAAGACCAAGAATGACTATGCTTCATATTCTTTGAAATATATTTTTCCTTGAACACTTTATTTGCATTGAACAATGTTTTAGTTTTTTAATTTTCTTAAACAGTTTATACCATAGGGTTCTTTTATTGTTGATTAAGTTTTAATTTTTTAAACCCATTGTTTTTCCAAATAATAATATTCTTAACCTTTATTCCATTGAAATATAGTTAACTTTTATCTTTTTTATTTTTTTGGTGCAAAGATGAATTAATATTATTACCAAAGTATTGTACAAACATAAGCATAACACTCTGATTTGATAAGCCCAAATCAGATACAAAGCAATCAATACTACATCCGATGTCTGATAATACATAGAAGATATCAGACCATACTAATCTCAGACAATATCCTAAAACATGACAACAGCATTCACATATAACATTTTCTTCTTCATGCAACATCATATAACTTTGGAAACTTACATAATTTTTTATTTACAAGATATAGTACTAAATTAACGAAAACAAAAAGATATCCAAATAATATTCAAAAATATGGATATCTCGGAAATTCACCCTAATGAATTGCATGCTCTTCAACTTCCACATTTTCATTTTAAATACATGTTGAACGTATTCCATTCCATATGCAAATCTAAAATATCAACCAGTTATTTTTCTTTGCATTATATTTTAAGGCCGTTCAAGTTACTGAAGATGTCTTCACATATGAAACGATTCAGAACTGATGACAGTGAGGAGAAATTAGTGGCAAAGGATTCAAAGTAAGACAACTATTTATGCTTGAATTTTTTTTTGGGTAAAAGGGATTTAACACCCTGGTAAAATGCATTACACCAAAAAACGTTGAAGTACAAAGGATGAGGGTGAATCCCCCATCTCAGCCCGATCAGGGCGACATAAATGCACAACATGTGCAACTTACAAACATAAACAAGCTAAACAAAGCTACCTAACAGCAAGAAAACAAAGAAAAAGTTTATGACATGCGAACATCTACAAATAACTATTTCTTCATGCGTCCTTGCACCTTGAAGTCTCTCGAAGAACCACTATTGATCTTGGATCTGGATGTATAATTTTCAATGTCATCATAGTTCTCATAAACTTCATCAACTTCATCCTCACTATCAGTAACTACATCCTCATAAGGATCATCACCCTTAATAGAACTTGAAACCCTTTCTGTAGGAACTGTGTATGAACACGAGGCCCTATTCTCCACACTAGGACCAGAACCATACGCATCATAATCCTTCATACACGGCTCCCCAAGACACCCATCCTTAATACCATTCTGATTCAAAGGTACCTCTTTATTGTTGTTCAAAACAGCATTATTACTAGTTTCGGCAACAGAAAATGAATAATTAATGTCAAGTACCTTATCATCATCCATTTGCTTATCAAAAGCACTCCTCAACTCACCAATATTAATATCATCCGAAAAATTAACCATATGCATTAGTCAAATTAGAGGAGCTACCCTTAGTACCCGAAGTAGAGCCATTCACGGGCTGATAAAGATTAGGATGGTTAACAGCCTCACCAACACCCTCCATAGACACCTTAGGTAAAACCGAACTCTCCTTTGTAGTACTAGGTTTAGAAACAGGCCGATATTGAAGCGTACCTTTAGGTTTATACACCAATACATGCTTAGATTTAGCAGCCTTGTTTCCACCTTTCTTCACATCCTTCTTCTTGTGAACATCAACAAATGTAGCCTTCTTAATCTTATGAGGACACACATCATCCTCATGATTAAAGTTGTTGCATTTAGAGCATCTAGGAGGCCACCATTCGTATTCAACATCAAGAACTTCCAAATAATGACCATTACCCTTAGGCAATGGTATAGCAACTTCAATTGATTCCAACACATCTCTTGTAGCAGATAACTCAATAAGAACACGTGCATAAGAGTGACGACCCCACGGATTTATACACATAGCACTAGTACCTGCATCAAATCTAATAATTCGTCCAAGTTGTGCGGTAATCAAACTTACACCGGCTTTTGAATAAGCAACCGAAGGTACATTATGAATCTTCACCCAAACTGGTACCTTAGTAATCTCCTCCTTTTCCAACTTAGAATTCGCCACCCAAATATTTAAGAAAATAGGCCTCGACCTAATAAACCAAGGACCACCTTCAAGAGCCTTAACAATACCTTCATGCGACAAAAATTTGAAGAAGAAGAACCCATTACGCATTATAACTCGTTCAAAGCCAAACTTAGCCCATGCATTCGTGACATAATCCTCCACTATAGGGAAAGCTAACCGTTGCCCAATGAAATACCCATATAATGTATAAGCAAATTTTTTACACATATCATCAACCACGGCCATTGGAATAACAACTTTAGCACCCGCAACATTAACCTCATCACAAGAACTCGACATATGTACCTGATTAGCATCAACTGAATCGAAAATAGAAGCTGTATGAAACAAAGGCATACCATCATTCCCATCAACAGCCTTCTTTAAACGCTTCATATTATCAGTCAATAAGTTATTAAGAGTGTGATTATTACATGTTCATGTCCTCAAATTATGTGATGGAAAATTGTGAAACCGAAGGTATGTTGATAGTTATTATTTATCCAGTTTGATTTTATATTCCAAATTCAACAGTTTTAGTTTCAACACATATAGATGAATTTAGTGTAACAACATTCTAAACAAACAACAGAGTTTAATCCCAATCATATATTATTATAATTATTAATAATGTTATTAATCTCTAAAAGAATGTTTCATGTTGTATGTTTTAAGGAATACAAAGTATGTCATATTGGTATGATTGGTGGTATTCTGAGAAAATAATGTCAAAAGAAAATTGTGGGAAGAAAAGCAAAAAAGAGAAGAAAGATTGAAAAGGCAAACGAATGATGCAAAGAAACTTTTGAAAGAAGTGGCAGTATTCAGAAGACAAAATTATAGGCCCAAATACTACGATGTCGATGAGACAAAAACTGACATTGATGATGAGGATTTAGAAAGCTATTCTTATGATGAGTTGCATTTGGCATACTCATCATAAGGTATTTGATGTAATTGAATAAGAATGAATGGATAAATTTAAGAAGAATAATGTACCTTTTATTTGACAGCATTCATAAGTTATTCAATTTCATATTGTGAATGAATGTAACACAATTCAAAAAAACATAATTATTTTGTTGCCAAATTATGAAAAGATAAATTTAAGAAGAATAAGAAATTCCGAAATATTCAATTTCCAAAAAAGATATACCATATCATATCCATAATTTTATTCAAAAGATATATGTAATCTGTATCTATATTAAAAATTTAATGTGTAACAAATTGAATCCTAAAATATATTCACATGTATGCTCTATAAATAAAGACATTTGATATAACCTACCCAATCCTAGCCTACGGTTATTGTTATCAAAAAACACCAACAATGGTGAAAGCAAAGGCACCGAAGGTATTCATGTTTTAATCAAAATTACTCCATTAATTTTGTGTTAAATTAAATTAACTTTATTATAATAGCAAATAATAAAACTTTTGTATATTAATTATATGCAGGAAAGCAAGAAAGCAACATCTAATACCCCCTCTAACCATATGGATATGTTCACAAAAGATACACCATTCATTGTTATATCAGGCGATGAAGAGGTATCACTAGTAGGTTTAATTCGTATTATATAATACCTATCAATCAGAACATCTAAGTTTCTCTGTTATACTTGCAGCCTATTCCAGTTACACGTAAACGCCGTAGACTGACTAACTACGGCAACTTAGTCAACAACAAAGTTGTTGATCTTACTTCATCAGATGATGAAAAGGCACAAGCAACAGTTGGGAAAAGTACGACTACTAATCAGCTTGGAAAAAAAGGACAATGGTAAGAATTTACAGTTGCACATGATATTTTTAAAGCCAGATATATTTTACGAAAATCAATATTCATAACAATTGTACTTTGCATCTAAGATATCTGATGATGAAGCACCAATTACGTTTAAGCATTCAAAAACAACACAAGACTCCTAGCCACTTTGATTGGTACGCCAAAAATGTTAGATGCTTATACTAGTCAAATGTGCTTGGAATCATGGGGCCATAGTAGTTTTGCTAGGTGCTTGATTGAAGTTAAGGTGGATGAGGTGCTTATGGATAGCCTCACTGTTGAGATACCCCTACTTGATGGGACGGGTTTGACTATTGAGAAAATTCAGGTTGAATACGAGTGGAAACCGCCTCATTGTGATTTGTGTAAGATTTTTGGTCATACTCTGGTTGATTGTCCTAATTTTGTTCCACCTCCTACCCAGCCTACACCAAGTGTAAATGATGGTTTTTAAACGGTCAACTACAAGAACAAGGGTAAGAAAGGTGGTCAAAGTGTTCCGGGAAAAGATGGAGTTAATAAACCTGTTTTGGTTAAGAAGTTTCGTTACCAACCCAAAGCGCCTCCTCCTGAACCCAAGAAGGTGGATGTCACTATGAAGATGATATGGCTAGTACGAGTGGTACGAAGGTTGCCACATCGAATCAGTTTGATGCCCTTAATACGCTTGTCACTGATGATTATGACATTCCTACGAATGAAATATCTAAGGATGTGGATTCTGGTAATACAATGGAAGCAAAGGAGGATGGGTCTACAAAGACTAGTAATATATCACAAGAACCGCTTGTGAGTGTTGTGAAAGAGAAGGTACAGGTTGAGGCTACTAAACCTAGTTCTTCTTTTTCTCCATTTACTTCTTCTACTAAGATGGTTAACCCATTCTCTAAGGTGGGAGAGATAGTGGATTCTGACAGTGATGAGGAGGAGGTTGTCATCCAGTTTGATGAGTCCGTGAACTTGTTTGATAACTTTCCCTCATCGACAGGTGGAGGTCATGACCTTGAATATGATTATGATGATTATGCGGATCAAGTCTACGATCTACCAGGGCAATTGGAAGGTTTTTATAACATGTATGATATCAAAGTCCAAGGTCTTGTTAGAAAGTAGTTATTGTTATTATAATTGTCTAATGTTACCTTTTGTGTAGTAGTTTATTTCATGTTTTAGAGGAAAGGAATTGACTTGTTATGTAAGCCTTCTCGCCAATGTAACGAGCTGAGATATGGGATTTCACCCATATCCTTTGTACTTAAACACTTTTTGGAGTAATATATTTACCGGGTCGTTTTGACCTTTTGCCCAAAAAAAAAACAACACAAGACTTCTATAGTATCGAAACAACACAAGTATATGCTCTTTGATGAACACACGGATGACGAATATGACAATAACAATAGCATTCCTGAAGAAGGCGTTTGGATTAATATTGTTGTTCTCGTTATACAAATAGAAATAACTACAAAGTTAGTCTAATTGTGTTCCATGACTGAATTAACGTATTGATTAATTTAAACAAATAAGTAAGACGTAAAGATAAAAACACAAGTTTTTCAACGTTTAAATTCTTATTAGAAATTAATCAAAAGAATCTATACCCAAGTGTTAGCGGAAATAACACTTGGGATTGAAACGACAAGGTATGGTGTTCTCCTCACTAAACTCAAGCTATGCTTGAGTGGCAACAATAAATGAACCACTGAGCTATCTCAGGGACTAGGTTGCTCTTTGGGGGAGAAAAGTGGTTTTGTGAAAGTCTAAGCTTTTAATGCACAAAAACTTATCCACTTTTCTCCCTTATGACTCCTATTTATACACATGTATAAAAGAGCACCCGTGACAATTTTTTTTTGGGTAAAGGGGAGTAATCCTGCACCCTGGTAAAATGTATTGCACCAAAAAACGTTTAAGTACAAATGATATGGGTGAAGTCCCATATCTCAGCCCGTTACATAGGCACTTACATGCAAAGAACAACAAACCAAACCACTATATAAGAAGGACAGCCCATTCCTATAACTTACATTATAACTTAAACAAAATGAACTACCAAAAATGATTAAATTACATAGGACAATACAATACTACTCAGGTAAAACACTTGAGTCTTCTAAATCATTATGGCATTCCATATACACTTTCACAAAGAATCACAAATAATATGGCAAGAAGAATACAAAATACAAAAAGAATGACCTAGCTAGTCTGTCAAAATACAACAGTATTTTTTTTTGGGTAAAGGGTTTTACCCCGGTAAGTATATATATCCAAAAAAATGTTAAGTACAAATGGAATGTGGCAGAGGTACCACATTAACCTCAAGCAAAAGCTTGATAAACTAGTGTTTATGACAGACCATAAACACAAAAAACCTAGCTATATTACATATCACCTAACTAGGTAAAATAACAAGAATAAACTTGTAACCAGCGAACATCCTGCTTCCATCCATAGCACGAAGGGAGCAAGGCGACCCAGGAAGTTGGCCTCCTTAAAAACCCTTTCCAAGAAAAAACCCAGTAGGAAAACCTTGGAGTAGGGAAAAAGAGTACAACCCTTACCCGACACTCCCCTCGCGTAAAAAACAAGCACTTGGAATCTTCCATTGATCTGGTAATAAACGAGACTGCACGGTTATCTTCTTAAACTTGAAGGTAACCAAATTCAACCGAACGGTAGAGACAATTACTTGGACCACTTGATCAACAGTAGACTTCTTCATCTTGAAAAGTCTTGAATTGCGTTCCATCCATAAAAAGTATGTAGTGGCAGCAAGTAATAACCGAGAGATAATGCTAGTAACCGAACGCCCCTTAGATAAAGCCATAAGGAACGTGATAGCATCATCCAATGAAGGCGGAACAACATCCATACCAGATAAAACACGAACTTGCAACCAAACCTGCAAAGAAAACTGACACTCAAAAAACAAGTGAGAGTGAGAGTCAGGAACAATTTCACAAAGAGAGCATCTAAGGAGGCTCAGGTCGACATTAGGACCAACATCCTCTTGCCGCAATCTATCTTGTGTCTTCAACTTCTTCTTAATGACAAGCCACAAGTGTATAGCATTCCGCGGGATACAATGAGAGAACCACGGAATAAGATACCAATCAACCACATCAGCTCTTAATCTAAAAGAATCCCAGGCACATGCAACTAAGAAAGGCCTGAAATTACCATCCAGATCACACCATACCAAAGCATCATCAGAGTCATCAATAAGAGTAAGGACCGGGAGATTAGCTAGGTCCGGGAACCTAGAAAACCAGTCAAGCGGCTATCTCCAAGAACCATTAACAATGACATCACTAACCGAATCAGATAAGCTTAAACCAGCCCGAACAATGTCCCTTGTAGAAAGCATATCACGAATAGGACATAAATCACACCACTTATCAAACCACACGGATGTGTTCTTACCATTATAGATCTTAAGCCATATGAATGGTCGCACCTTGGGTCTAATAGCAAGAATTTTACGCCACCCCCAACTAACATCACCCAAGCAAGGAACATCCCAAAAACTTCTACCCTTAAGTTTGTAAGAGTGAATCCACTTAACCCATAAAGAATCTTTATGGGTTACAATACTCCAAATATGCATAGCCATAAGAGCAACATAAAAATTAGCCAATCTACGAATACCAAGACCACCTTCACAAGTAGGCTTACAAACCGACTCCCAAGCAACTTTGGCCTTACCCCTCTTCATTTCTCCTTGACACCATAAGAAACCCCTCATGTGATGTTCCAACTCATGAATAATATGAGCCAGAAGAATAAAGACAGAAGCCCAATAAATATGCATGGAAGATAAAATAGATCAAACCAATTGGAGCCTACCCGCAAGAGATAAGAATTTGTTACGCCAGTCATTCACACGACCTTCCAATTTTTCCACAAGCACCTTACAATCCCGATAAAGAAGCCTGGATGAAATAAGCGGAACACCAAGATACCTAACCGGGAGAGAGCCTTCTGCAAATGGCATAGACTGAAGAATAATAGCTTTCAAGGCTATAGGAACATTACAGAAAAACGCCGTGCTTTTAGGGATACTCGGGACAAGACCCGACACGTTCTTGAAATCATCCAAGGCTTGCATAATAACATTAACAGAATCTGGGTGACCTCTAGAGAACAAGAAAAGATCATCTGCAAAACAAAGGTTAATAATTCTCTGCTGCTCACATAAATGATGGAACTGAAAATCCGCCGAGTTAAAGACCTTTTTTTGCAAAATAAGGGTTAGAACCTCCATAACCAATGTAAAAAAGTAAGGAGATAACGGATCACCTTACCTGAGGCCTCGCTTACCTTTGAACCATGCATGACGATCCCCATTAACACATATAGAGTACGATGTAGAGGTAACACACAACATAATCCAATCGACCATTTTATGATGGAACCCGAAACCAATCAGAATTGACTTAAGAAAAGCCCAATCAACCGTATCATACGCCTTTTGAATATCTACTTTAAAAGCACATCTAGGCGGACCTCTCCCTCTATGATAATTTCGCATAAGCTCTTGGGTAAGCAGTATATTATCAGAAATACGACGCCCAGGAACAAATGCCGATTGATTTATACTAACCAAATCACCAAGACCCTCTTTAATGCGATTAGCAATAATTATACTAATGCATTTATAAAGGACATTGCAGCAAGAAATAGGACGATAATCATTAATCTTCGATGGGGTAGAAACTTTTGGGACCAAGGATATAATGGTATGATTGATTTCCTTTAGAAGTTTACCCGAAATAAAGAAGTCTCGAACAGCACACGTTATATCAATACCCACAACATCCCAAGCTTTCTTAAAGAAAGCTGCAGTGTATCCATCTGGGCCAGGGGCTTTATCATCCCTTATCGAAAATAAAGCACCCTTTATCTCATTATCCGTAACGTCACGAACCATAAATCCGGCCTTATGGTGATCAAGAACACGAGAAAATATATCATGATCCTCATGGGGGCTACAATTACCTTCAATACCAAGAAACTGCTCATAATGAGTCACAAAATCCCCTGCAACCGCTTGACCTTCATGCAAAATATTAGCCGAATCTCGAACCAATTCGATTCGATTACGAGCACATTTACTTTTTAACAATTTTATGAAAATAAGCTGTATTAGAGTCACCTGCGTGCAGCCATTGAACCTTTGACTTCTGTTTCAAGAACCTTTCTTCATCTAAAGTAGCCTCCTTAAAAGCAAAAAGGTAATGGGCATGTTCATCACGAAGAGCTGAATTGAAAGGATCTTTATCAATAGCTTTTTGGACCTCATCAAGTTCCTTCCGTAACCTATCCACCCTGTCATGTAGGTTACCTTGGTCATGAAGGAGCTTACGAAGAGGGGACTTCAGCCCCTTTAGGCATTTGACAACACGGTACATAGGACAACCATTCACACTAGTATTCCATCCCGAAGTAACCGTCTCATGAAAACCCTCCTTATGAACCAGAAAATTAGAAAATTTAAATGGTTTAGGTTTATGTTTAGCCACCTGTGGAATACGAAGAACACATGGAGAGTGGTCAGAAATACGATATGGTTGAAAAATAGCAAACGAACCTGGGAAATATCAAGAAACTTCAGATTTCCCATAATCCTGTCAATTTTCTTCAAGGTGCCATTAGAGCCTTTTGGTTTTTGATTCCATGTAAAATGAAGCCCTGTGCTATTAACATCCGCAACCTCCATACTTTGAACACAATCTTTAAATTCACGCATAGCAATGTCAGGGACATAACTACCACATGAATGATCTTCCAAGTTAAGAGCATCATTAAAATCACCCAACAAAACCCAAGGTCTACTCCGCATAAATGCAGCATGACTAACCAGATTACTCCAAAGAGCGCGATGATTCACATAGTAATTATCTGCATACACAAAAGAGCAAAAGAGTGTTTTGTTTTCAGCAAGGACATTGACCTGTACATGCATAACTTGGTTAGTAAGAGACATAATCATAACGTCAACAATATCATCATTCCAGCCAAGAATGATCCGGGAACCCTTAGAACAAAGATTCCCATTAGAAGTCCATTTCCACTGACGACACACTTTACTACACATGTCATAAACCACAGAAGCGTCCACATGAGATTCCAAAACAGCACACACACTAAGATTATTTTCATTCACAACCTGTCGAACCTCTTTTTGCTTAGGGGAGCGGTTCAATCCCCTTATATTCCAAGAGGCGATACTAAACATCAGGAACATTAAAAACGGAAGTGCTTGCCCCCGATTTATCAAATAAATTACCTGATTCATCAAATACATCAAGAGCCTCCTCTTCATCTACCAGATTAACACAATCATTACCATCATCATCGTCAAATGCTAAGGAGTCATAGGGATTAGATGTAGGGATATTTGCAGCCAAGTTTGATGAATTAACCTTAGGTGTAGGGTAACTACTTGTATTAGTAACATTTCGGGTAGATTGGCTATTCTCAGTGGGATTAGAGTTTACACCTGAAACAGAAGCATCAACCGTAATAGTAGGTTTACTATAACTAGTGCTACCCTCTCCCTGAGCAGGAGTACTCTTAGGATTAGTAGCAACAGCTTTCGGCCTATATTGGAGGTTCTTTGCAACTGGAATACCACTAAACACACTGCGAGCTTTAGAGTCCTTAGCATTCTTTTTATTCTTACCTTTTTTATTAACCACTTGTTGAAACCCATCATTAGATTTTTCTAACACTGGAGGAGTCACAACTTTTTTAGAACAAGTTTCAACAGAATGGCCAAAGATTAAACACACATCACATCTAGGTGGTTTCCATTCATATTTAACCCGAATAGTTTCAGTAGTAAAACCAAGACTATCAATAAGGGGTACACCAACTGTAATTGACTCTTTTAGGGCAACATTCAAATCAATCTCAATTAAGCAAGGAGCAAAGCTACTCCTACCCCAAGAATCAATACACATCGAGCTAGTATAAGAATCAAGCATAATAGGCTTACCAATATGAGTAGCAATGATACTTATACCATCCTCAGAAAATACCTGCAACGGGACATCATGAAGTTTAACCCATACCGGAATCCGGGTTAACTCCTCTTTCGTTAAGCTATTACTCATGTTCCATTTCTTAAGAATGATAGGGCTGTTCTTAATCATCCATGGACCACCCTCAAGGACAGCATCAACACAAACCTGTGAATCCAACTTAAAAAAGAAAAAACCTTTTGCATTCATCATTATACGTTTAAGACCATGTTTAGACCAATTATTACAGGCATAATACTCAACCACCGGAAATGCAATACGCGTACCAATAAAATACCCATAAAGTGTGTTCTCAAATTTGGTGATAATCGTTTCAATAACTTTACGAGGTATAGAAACGTCTACTCCTGTAAATACGTTATCAACCTTAAGTGGACGGAAATTAGCTTTACCTTTTGTAGGAGCAGGTTGTGAACCACTCGCTACACCAACATATGACTTAGGCTTCTCATTAACATCAACAGATTGGACAATAGGAACATCATGAGAGACTGAGGAATGTGGCTCTTGTTGATCATGTACATGCGTCTTATTGTTAGTGGTAGTTTTATCCACCACTTAAAACTTACCAGCCCTAGCAGAAACACGAACACCATCACCTTGTGGCAAATTTGCCTCCATACCATCGTGAATAGCAGCAGTATGTTCAACCCCTTGGTTAAGGGGAGGGAATGCATCCCCTACTTCATCAATAACATCAGTATTAGTCACATTTAAAAAGGTAGCATCATGATCAGACTCCTGTGAATCAGTGCGAACACTAGGGTTAAACAAAACCCTAGTTGCTTGTCTTTGCCTCGTTCCATCTTGAGTACCAAGACTCCTTCCTGTCAAATGATTCAACCTAGCAGCAACACCTTTTTGAAGATCAATACCAGAACTCTCTTCCTCCATAACAACTTAAAAAAGAAAATTAAGAAACCCTAAAAACAGAAACCAATCGCAAATCGGAAAACAGAAGAACTACGCCAAATCTTCAAACGAATAAACCCCAACAACGTTAGAGCATAGATTTAAAGACCCACAGATGCACTAACCGACTTCCATAATGATAAGATCAAAAGAACAACGAATTCAGTAAATGCGATAACCTAAAAAACCCTAAAACAACGATTAGACTAAAACCCTAAGAAAAATCGAAAACCTAATCAAACAAAGCCTAGATCCCAATAAAATAATGTTAACGTTAAATTAGACACAGCTAATCAACAGGTAAACATGATCGTTATAAGGATTAGAACAAGATTAATGATCAGATATCGATTTTGGAATGGAACGTAGGGTTTAGAAGAAAAATCACCATATTCACCAGGAGAGAGAGAGAGAGAGAGAGAGAGAGAGTTTTTTTTAGCACCAAATACAACAGTATTTTGACAGTTACAAGAATCTATTTTGGGATAAGGTTGAAACTACTTTCTGAGCGTCAGTGATAACACTGTTCTTGTTCTTACGCCATTCAGGGAAAGTTTGACTTTGGCTATGGACATTTCCTTATCTATTCAAATTCTTCCCGCCTTGTCCCGCCTTTCTTTCAGACTTCAGATTCTTCAGGCTTGGTCTTCAGGCTTCAATAATAATTGTTGTTGAGGAGACTGGGGTTCAGTGAGTTCTTGTCATCACTCACTGAACCCATTACCTTCTTCTTCGGCTTAAGTGACACTCAGGGAGTTCCGCCTCACTGAATGGTGAATCTTTCTCTTTAGACTCGTCCTAAGCATCCTGAAGGTAACTCACTGAGTGACTGTTCACTCAGTGACTTGAGAGTGTTTAAGGTTGATTAACACTAGGGCTAAATTGTATTCAAATCCTGTTTTCAGGATGCTTGGGTACTGACGGACCCAACAATCTCCCCCTATTTGGATATAAATTCTGCCTAAGTGTTTTGATCAGTTGTGAGTGAGCAAATAGGCTTCTTCTCACACTGAATATACAAGAAAGCTATTAAAGGACACTGATATAACAAAACATGGGCCATCATTTTATTAATATCATTACATTTGTCCTAACATCTAAACATAATACTTAGGGACCTTGTACTCAGCCTTCCAAGATTCCCATGAGTTCCAACTTAGCCTTCTTAGACACCAACACATCTTTGTCAGGTCTCTCATTTATCATCTTATCCATCAGCTTGACAAACTCTTCATTTTCAGGGCTCTTCACGTGAAGTGCCATTAGCTTGTATGCCAGAAGTGTTCTCGTTTCCACAAGGTTTATATCACTGACTCGTTGAAAAGCCTGTTAGCTAAATTCATCAATAAAGAAAATACCATACTCAGGCTGCTTGATGACTAGGTTGGGAACAAACTTGACTCCTTGAGGAGGAATCCTATTGCAATGAAGAGCTGCTATGAACTGTTCAGGTCCCACACCTTTCTTCTTCTTCCCAGTCTTCTGAGTAGGTTCAGGAATTGCAAGTCCAT